>CAUYSK010071545.1:0-15603 GCA_963575035.1 Avahi laniger | reverse complement strand
GCCGGGCATGGTGGCACATGCCTGTAGTCCCAGCTACTTGGGAGGCTGAGACAGTAGGATTGCTTGAGTCCAGGAGTTTGAGGTTGCTGTGAGCTAGGCTGACGCCACGGCACTCGCTCCAGGCAAGAGAGTGAGACTCGGCCTCAAAAAAAAAAAAAAACCTGATGTCAAGACTCATTGAAAAGATAAAGTTTACAAATACGGAGTCAACCTGAAAGAACAAGAAGCCAACTCTGACTTATCCTTTAAAAATATTTTTCAGTCTAACATGTTGTTCCTTTGAAGTGGTGAATCCATGTAATTTTAGTGTATGATATGTTACCATCTCAGACTATATAGACACATGGAAACTATAGGGGGGGAAACTCTCAATAAATAAATAGCACTGAAGAACATTGTGAGCAATATTTATAAAACAATTAAGAATTTTAGAGCTTGAAAAGAAATGAGAGAGAATTAAATGAATAGTTGTTCATGTTAAGATTTGGTGACTGTTTTATTAAAGTAATCAGATAAATCTTCAGATTAGAAGAGCTCAGATAGGACAAAGATGTGTCCTATATAGAAATATTTTTTTCTATTTGGAAGATTTTGTGTCCTGAGAATTGAGTCCACAGGGTTTTCATAAAGACTTCTCTATCGCATTAGTTTTTACAATTTAAAGTACATCAGCATTACCTTAAAGGCTTGTTAAAACATATATTGGTGAGCTCCATTCCCAGCTTTTCTGATTCAGAAGGTCTAGGTAGGACTGAGAATTTGCTTTTTAAACAAATCCTGAGGTCATGCTGGGTGCTGCTGGCCTGGGGACCCCATTTTCCGAACTGCAACTCCGGCAACACCAGCTCCTTACAATCTGTTTTTGTACATCACTCTCTGTCTCGCCCCTTCCCAGAACAGAAATCCTGCCCGAGGTCCACTCTTTACATAAACCATCTCTCCTACTTTCGCATTCTACTCTTTCTTTCCATGAAAGTCAGGCAGCCACTGTTATTTTACAATCCTCACAGAAGCATGATAAAGTGAAAAGAGAACTGGATTGGGAGTCCAGTGATGGGTTTTAGTCCTGCATCTGTCTCTAATTATCTCAAACATAGTTATCTGTTTAAGGGATTGGGACTAGTTGATCTCTCAGGTATATTTCAACCCTCTTCTACCTGAAAGGAATGCTATTCCTCAGAGGGCTCAAGAAAAATATTAAATGTTTTCAAGAACATGTGCAGACACTCCAGCATTCATACCCTTGTCGCATGTGTGAGGAAAAATCCACTTCGCCACGGGCAAGTGGCTGTACAGTGCTCTGGGAGTCGGAGCCCTTGGTCCCCAGCCCTGGTTCTGTGTTTGATCAACCTTCTCTGAGTCTCAGCTTCCTCATCTGAAAATGCATGGGTAGGCATTACATACATTCTATAGATAAAAATCCATATAATAACTTCCGCTCTAGCTTCTGCTTACCACCTTAAAATTAACACTTGCCTATTATATGCCCATGTGGTAATGACTCACATTAAGGTGCAAAAAGTGAAAAAGCTAAATGTGATTTTGCACTATTGGCATTTTATCAGTGAACAATTCATTACTAATCAACAAGAATAAATGTGCCATGTTGCATTTTCAGGTATTTATGGCTTATTGGGCTATGGTGGTTCCATTTTTGGATAATACCTTCTCCCATATCCTTAAACAACAGAAAAAACCACCTATTCTGCATGTCAGAACTGCCAAATCCTACTGCACGAACAGAAATGGAGCCTGGATACAGGTCACCCATTGTGTTTATTTTCCATTCTACCTCTTCCGATCATGGTGAAAAAGGAGTTAAATCTACTTCAGCCCTCGTTAGGAGCTATGGGGAAATATCTGGACCACCTTTGTTCCCTTGTAAGTTATAGACTTAGGAATGGACTGTTAAAAAGGAAAACTAAAAAATGAAGCGTCATGTTTAATATTTGTCATTTTTAATATTTGTCTACAGTTACTAGACATGATTCCTCTTGCCTGGAAAACAAGTTGGAAGGGCCCTACTATATAAGTGGGTCACAATGGTTATGATGGCACAAATGCGTTTCTGTTATTATATATGGGCCTTAGTGGAGGTGGCATCTCACCTTTATTCTTGAGGAAAACGGCTAAAGACCAAGGAAAGAGCACTGGCAGGAATGTCAGGAAGGCCAGGAACTCAGGGTTTAGATTGGTGTTTGGATAAAATGTCTTTTTATTAAAAAATTACCTTGAGGTTGTATTTTATCCTTCAATTAAATAGAAACTGGTAAGTTAGAAGTCGAGCTCAGAGAAGAGCATGGCCCTTTGAGCCCATGGAAGTAACTTTGGAGAATTCTACAGAGGTCAATACAAGGGGGAAGAGAGCAGCAAGGTTAAAACATTCAAGGTGAACATACTGACACTTGTGTGAAAAGAAGGAAATCAGCAAGGTTCATTGACACTGAGAACACAAAATGTAAAATGCCATAAAAGAGAGTCAGAAACAAGATCATCAAGCAGTTAAAGAAACTCTTCCACTGACAATAGGAAAGTAGTTGAAGTAAAGGCAAAAGAACTGAAAACATCAATCCTGGTATCAGAAGAAGGCCACTTTCCAATAGCTATTCATTTCTCTTTTCAAAATGCCCTTAAATATGCACGGTCTTTTACAAGCGTGTGTGAGGAAGTGCTTTGCAGGTGTTAGCTAAGGCAGGAGGTTAATGGTCTGAGCTCCTTGTTCTGAATCTCTGATTCAGAGATGGTTACCCCATTCCTGGCAGAAGTAGGGTGAGCTCAGGCCTGATCAGTCTGCAGCCTTTTCTAACTTTCAACAGCCATGAAACTGATTTTTAAAAAGCCCTGTATTATAATGATGATTGTATTATACTTCAACCAGCCAAGTGTCTTTGCAAACTGGATGACAAAATAAAAATATGCTGTTACTGATGCAGTTTAATTTGTTCAAGTCCCTAATATTTTGAACACACACTGTAATATACAAACAAATCAACTTAAAAATGGAATAGTAATTACTCCATGGGATTGGGCCAGTGATAAAATGAAGTTTTAAAAACCTTTAAAGCAATGTTATTTTTAAATTATGAGAAATTAAGGATTAAAATAATCTAATACATACCTTAAATTTTATAGTAGACTATACAACATGTGAAGTGACTATTGAGAGTATAAAAGGATCTGCTACAATGTTTAGTGTGGAATGAATAATGCAGCTTTTAGATCTTGTGTTTAATCTTACGGTTAGTGACTAGAACATTTGGTGGTTTCATAAATAAATGAGTCATTTAAGCTATTTCCATCTCAGGCTTCCAATATATTTATATGGACTGTGCTTATTGCTATGAATTCACCTTTAATTTTTCAAGTTTAAAACAAAAAAGTTTATCGTCATGATGAACCGAAAAAGCTAAGAAAGCTTGAACTGAGAAACCATGGAAAATTATAGAAAATTCCAGCATTAGGGAAAAGGTGGATGTTAGAATTTGTCGGCGTCTCTTGATATCCCTTCTCCCCCAGTAGCTGTTCAGTTATATCAGGCATTTTACTAGCAAGCAACAGGCTGCAATTCACGGACTGGAATTCAGATGCAAGACTCCAATTCTTTGGAAGAAAAGAAATAATAGAGAAAGGGTCCATTCATAGGTGTCCATGGAACCTAGACAGAGAATAAGTAACAGGGGTACCAGAGACAAACTCGGAATTTATGTGGGGATTATGGTCATGAATCTGGGCATTTGTTCCAAAAAGGAGCAAGATCTTCCAGAAGCAACGTCGAAACAGGAAAAGCAGAAGCACAGACGGGTTTGGTGACACGGACCCTAACATGTCCTCTGCCTGGGGGCTTCCTTGTCCCAGAGCCTGGTTGGGCCTGGTTCTGAGATGGAACAGACATTACAGTTTTTTCAACCTTTTGCTTTACAAGCATAAAGATCCCAAAAACTTACATTTTCCCTGGAGCAGGACAGGAGAAGGGGGAATGGGAGAAGTTTGACTTGACTTAGTTTGAATTTTGAATTGGACTAGGGAAACATACATTTCTTTAATTAGAAAGATAGAATGACCATGAAGAGAGAAGATTTAGAATTTTCCACCATCAGTGCTTTCTTCAGCAGCACATATACTAAAATTGGAACAATACAGAGAAGATTAGCATGGCACCTACGCAAGGATGACACACACATGTGTGGAGCGTGCCATAAAAAGAGCAGAGAGAGAGAAGGAGGGAGAGAAAGGAAGAAAAGAAAGAAAGAAAGAACTTATCACCATCAGTAGAAATGGGATACATGTGCTTAGGAGCTTCAAAACTAAACTGATGTTTGGTCTAGAAAAAAATTGAAGAAAGTTCTGTACATTTCAATCATAATTTGTACAATTTGACCTAGCAATACAAATGTCTGAGTGTCCCAATAACATGCCCCTTTTTCATTTTTTTCCTTTTAATCACTCGATCTCAGTCAGTGTTCACCCCCAAAGTCCTAAAATAATAGATACAGATTGGAGTTTTAAATATGATTTCATTAATAGAATCAGCATGACCGGCACTGGATTTTTCCTTCTCTGTATTTACGTCAGTCCATCTGACCCAAAATTCTCCTAATATGGAGTAGACTGCAACCAACCAGCTTTTCCCCGTGGTTTGAATCACATCGACCTGGAGGGGTACCTCTGTTGAAATCCCTTCTGCAATCTTTGACCAAATGGCTGCTGCTAATCCTTTTACTCAAAATTCCACAGGACACTTAGGAAGGTGCATTCCAAATTCATTCGGGCTGACCCAAAATAGTCTGTTTGGGAACAAAAATTCTGCAGAAGAATTTGACAAGGGATTGTTTTGGAGAGATCTGTTTTCTTCCAAATACCTAGAAATTTGACAAATAAAATAATTCTTCACTCAGATGAGTGTGCACTGTGGGGTGTATAACAGCATCCCTAGCTCCTAGCCACTAGATACACTAGCCCCTCTTTCTCCAGTTTTGACAATCGAAAGTGTTTCCAGGCATTGCCAGATATCCCCTGGGGGGAGGGGGCAAAACTGCTTTCAGTTGAGAACCACTGATATATTTATTTATTTATTTTAATTTTTAACAGGTTTATTAAGGTGTGATTGATATAAAAAGGAACCGCACATATATAATGTGTACAATCTGATGAATTTGGGCACATACAAATACTTGTCATACCATCACCACAATCGAGGTAATAGACATAGCTAACACCTCAAAGTTTCCTTATGTCTTGTGTGTGTGTGTGTGTGTGTGTGTGTGTGTGTGTGTGTGGTAGGAACACTTAACATGAGATCTACCCTTTAAACAAATTTTTAAATGCACAACACCATATTATTAATTATAGGCATTAGGTTGTACAGCAGATCTCTAGTACTTACTCATCTATCGTAAATGAGGTGTTATACTCACCGAATGACAACTCCCCATTTCCACCACCTGACAACCACTGATTTAACACTCTTAAAGTACTTTGATTCTCTAGACAAGATGACTAATTAGATTGGTAACAATATTACCAATGGACAGATATCTATATGCAGTATTATAATGTCTAACTTTAAGGAAACATTATGCATATGTGCAATATAAACATGATGTATATTGTTTTATTCACATCACTCTTGCCATCCAACCAACAAAATGTAATATTGTCTCGATCTTGGATTATTGAGCAATTGAGAGCAAAACAACAATAAAGATAAAAATTATTAGGTGACCCATAAACCAATATTAAAATAAATAAGAGCTGAAATAACCAGTAATTCTGTTTCTACAGCAAGACCATTTTTGTATTTTATCTCCCTTTTAAGGAGCTATTTTTCATTCATAGCACTGTTGTAAATTATGCACAGCAGACTTCTTCATTTAATAGGTTCAGGTCAGAGAGTGATTGTATTTCGGCAGTTGGTATTCAGGGATTTTGTAATTTATGAGGTTTATTAATTTAGCAGATTATTTGCTTAAGATGCCACTATCCCTTTACTAAGCATTCACTGTGAGAATTTCTTGGTCAGCTTAGCATTTTCGAGAGACACTTCAGTATTTAGAACATTCTCATATTCCTCAAAATGATATAAATTCTATAAAATTTAGCCCATAGAAGTGTCTAGAAGAGAAATAAAAGAACTGCTTGTTACTTTTGTGCTTGTGAAAGAGGGTAGGTGGGAAGTAGGAAGTTAAGGGCTGAGGGGTAGCACCTTATTGCTCCCATGGAAGATTCTACAGGGAATGAAATTAGAAAAAAATCAGGTACTATAAATGTCCATGTAGGAAGAGCTTACAGAATCAGGCCCCCTAAAGAGGGCAATCCCCAGCATTTCTGAGAGGATCTTGAACTGGTCCACTGCTTCTTTAATCACATTACAAAATTGGCAAGAACAGAAAAAGCAGGAGGTCCTCCTTCTGATGCAACGTGGGAAATGAGGTGCTCAGTGCTGGCTGTCTCTGAGAAAGGGATAGGCAAGTTTTTTCTCTGTGTTTAGAAATGTGAACTGCTGCCACTAGGAGATATTTAAAACAAGACAATGGGTAATGAGAAACCAAATAAAATGATATAGTTGCAGGGCCCTATGTGTCCCCCAAACTCCAAATCTGACCCTGAGGTCCTCTGAATGTCCAAATGAAAATGCAATCATCTATTGGAGGACCTTGCAGAGCATACACATATTACAGAGTATCCTTCTAGAAAGGAAGAACTTACCCAGGTCATTAGAAGCTAGCCAATCTGACTAAAATGAATCAGACATTTTTCCTTTAAAACAGGCTTCCCATATTCTACATGGAAAGAAAGCCTATCATTTCCTCCTCTTTCTCCCATAAAGCCTTTCAAGAATCTTCCTCCTGGTGTCAGTGGGGGTCTCCTCTCTGCTCTCACACATGCTCCCAGAATTTCCTCATCTTCACGCTTTGCTCATATTGTTTTCCTCACTTACAATTTCTTCCCGCTCCTTTCTAGGTGCATCTGATCATCCTTGAAGCTCTGGCTTGAGACTCATCTTGTGAGTCTCAACAGTTCTTGAACACTACCCTCCACACCCACCTTGAAATAATATCATTAATCTTCAAACATTTATAGTCCTTGGTGCCAGGACCAGTCATTTGTCATTGTCATTCATTGTATACTTTAATCTTTTAGATGTGCGTGTTTTATATGCTCAGTTCTAGAATATGGACCTTAAATACAGAGATGATTAATACTTCAGCAAATCCTTTACAGATAATTGCTATTTTTAGGAATATTTAGATGAAATTAATTGAGGAGGTGGTTCCTCCTTGTTGCATATATCTGATATTCAGGTATTCCTCCCTTTCTTTGTGAACTTCCTCCCCAATTCCAAGCATCTCGCTACCTGTATCATGATCCTAACTGGTTCTGTGTTTGCACTTTCTCCCAGTCTGAAATTGCACTGTCCCCTAGGATGCAACAATAATGGGTTAACCAGGCCTATTAATATCTGCTTATAAGTGAGTCAAATTATTATATGGGCTTGTTGCACATAATATGTATGCGTGTGTGTGTGTGTGTGTGTGTGTGTGTGTGTGTATTTGAAGAAGGAATAAAGAATTTCTTTCAGCATTCTCAGATCATGCCCCCTGGCTGATGTCTATTGCACCTGAATGATCTGTTTACAGCTATAGTCCATATGTAAATGAGAAGATAAAGTGACTCAAGCTAATAAGTCTGATGCAGGTGATTTTAATACACATTTATTGAACATCTAGAATATATGATGTATGATTATTCTCAATGAGACTCTTTAAGAAATCAGTTTTAAAGAAGTTCATTTTGTTATCCCAGCTCTCTCATGCCAGTGCACGTTTTCTCTCCTATGTGCATTGAACTGGAGTCAGAATCCCAGGCAGTAAGACCTGGAAATTTAAAAAGATATTCTTTGTTCTTATAAAATTAACCTAAATTCACAACTTCAAGGTGATAGCATTAAAATTTCATATTAATTCTATACCATCTCGGGCTTTAGTTTCCAACTTTACATAACAGAGAATGATTGTACTTTCCTTTATCTCCTTTTTTCTCTTTCTGTATAGCTATTTTAAATGTTCACTGGTTTTCTTGAAACTTAGCAATCAGATAAAACTGTCTTGATTGATGTTACAGAATCGTGGATTTCCCCACCAAACCAAAGGATGCCTTCCTCATTATCTCTGGTCTCTTCAGCTAGGCCATGCTCATCTTCAGGTAAATGTACTTATTCCCTATCTTCTCAAATCAGCTATCCACTTTTCTC
This sequence comes from Avahi laniger, assembly GCA_963575035.1. Lineage (NCBI taxonomy): Eukaryota > Metazoa > Chordata > Mammalia > Primates > Indriidae > Avahi > Avahi laniger. The sequence continues at coordinate 7,352 of CAUYSK010071545.1, read as the reverse complement.
CAGCCAGGCTTGGCTGTAAATTGACAAGATCTCCAGTTGTCTTTGTGATTTCCCTACAGAGTGCAGCTGGGTCCTTTTCAGTTTAAAAGAAACAGGTGTGGGGGTAACTCTGCTCAACCTTTAAAAAATTGCTGTCATAAAAGACAGAGAGACAGAGATGGAGTGGTGACTTAAATCTGTTTTTTTTTTTTTGAATGGCAGAAACATCTTACTCTCGTGAAATAGAAAATTTATGAAACATAAAATAGGCTAATCACAAAGCATTGGGCTTACTGGCTGCTTCCATTTGTTCTTCATTTTTTGCACAAGAAGAAACTTTGATTTTCAAGCTCACAGCTTTCAAAAGCCCTGAATATACTTAGAAAAATTAGAAACAGTGAGGTCAGAAGGTAGTAATAGCTTTGAATACTTCCAAACTTGGTAAACACCAGAAGAGATTCGTCATAATAGAAGGAATGATGGAGTAAGAATTAAAAAGCTTGGGGTTCTAATCCCATCCGTCATTAACTAGCCAAGAGGTCTTTGATGGGTCAGGAAAGTTTTTTGGACCTCAGAATTCTCATCCGTAAAAGGAGGAAATTGAAGTAAATAATCTCTGAGTTAATATTCTACCTCTAAAATTCAAGGGCTTAAAGTGATATTTGGACCTATTTAAGTTCCATTGGTGCATAATAAATCCAGCTTGTTGTGTTTTTCTAAAAAGAATGAGGGAAATTTAGGAGTAAAATACTCACAGTTTTAGACTTAAGACCGGAGATGCTAACAAGAAAGTTGAGTTTGTAGCGATATGATGGAAAGCATCCAACTATTGTTTTATTCTTAGACATGAGCATATATAAAGTTGATTCTGTCTTAAATATCCTCTAATCCCCTTAATTTATGATTATTACTTTTAAAAATCTTTTAATTCTTGCCCATGCATTGGCAGGTTGCCTGGGACTTGGTTGATTTAGGCTGGGCTCAGCTGGCAGCTCTGCTTCAGGCCACTGGTCTGTGGGTGTGGTAGGGTGATCCTACTTACATGTCCTTTCCAGGTCAGAGATTTCAGCCGGGGCATGTTCTTCTCGTGGTGACAGCAGAAGTTCAAGGGTGATTCCCTTGATTTATAAATGAAAAAAACTGAAAGCCAGAGAGGTTAAGTAATAATAAAACCCATGTCAAACTAGATGAAGGGAAAAAGGGGGGAAGGGGTTGAGTCTTTGGTTTATATAAGTGAAAAATCCAAGGGGATAATATGGCTTCAGGAACAGCTGGATTTATTGGTTCAAATAAATGTTCTTGTGGCTCTGCCTCTCTCCATCGCTTGGCCCTGCTTTCCTCTGTGTTGGTTTCATTCTCAAGCAGACTTGCTCCATGTGGCAGCAAAACAGCTGCCGGAAGCACTGTCCTTTCATGCTCACAACAGAAGACAAACGTTCTACCTTGTTGTCCATGTAACATTTGCAAAACCGTTAGATTGGCTGAGCTAGAGACAAGAACTTGCACCTGCCTAGCCCCGAGATAAGAGAAGTGAGGCCATTCAGTGTCAGCATGGGAGGAGGGGGAAACAAAACAAAAGATGCTGAATTAACAAAAATTTATGGATATCCACTTAAGTGTTTACCTAAAAGCCTGCAAAAGTGGCAGAGCCAGGACTGAAACATATATTTCTTAAGTCCTTGACAGTATGCTTTCATATATCTTGTATGAGTTAGTGGCGTCCTTTCGGCCCTGTTCAACAGTGGTGGAAAGTAGGTCTACCTAATGATGAATCGATGCCACTTCCAAGCCCTGGGTAGACAGAAATGATGCCCAGGACATATTCATCTCACATCTCTGGATCTCAGAAACACATTTAAGCTACTCATTTAATCTCTAATGAGGCAACAGATTGAGGCTGATCAGACTGCCCAACCAGTTGACTCAGTTTTAATGCATGAAATAAATGGCTTCTTGTGCTGGTAAGAGTGGCCGTACTTGTTTGCATATGCAATCCCTCTACGCAATTGAGAAAAAAATAAAACACAACATTTATTATTTTTTTAATATCTTACCCCACTGTTATGTTTGTTTTATTCATCTGCTTTAAAACAGAAATCATGGGCTCTATTAAGGACTTTCCTAAACAGAATGTACTTCGTCCCGTATTACCACAAACTAGGAGGCTTAAAACACAAATTTATTGTTTCACAGTTCTGGGGGCTAGAAGTCTGAAATCATGTCTTGCTCCATGTGAAATTCGTAGGGGTAATCTCCTTCCTTGCCTCTTCCTAGCTTCAGTGGCTGGCCAGCAGCAATCTTTGGCATTTGTTGGCTTGCAGCTACATAACCCCATTCTCCGCTTCTGTCTTCGCGTGGCATTCTCCTTGTCTCTGTGTCTCCATATGGCCATCCTCTTGTAAGAACACCCGTCATGTTGGATTAGGGGCTCACCTTTCTCCAGCATGATCTCATCTTAACTAAGGATGTCTGCAACAACTGTATTTCCAAAAAAGGTCACATTCTGAGGTTGTTGGAGTTAGGACTGCAACATATCTCCTTGGGGGAGTCATAATTAAACCCTAACAGTGCTTAATAGGATAAAGGGTTAACACTAAAGAAGCTGCTGCTGTTTAACAATCCACTTAGTGAATGTTAATACTCCTCTAGGCTTGCCCTGCTCTTGTCTTCTCTCTTCTTCCCCTCTTCCTTCCCTGTTAGAATTGCCAAAGCACTTTCAACCTCAGGAGACATATAATGTCTTATATTTAATATCTGAGAGCATTTTTCACACATTAACTTATCATACCTTATATTGATCCATGGGGTAAATTAGGCAAACTTCATTATCTCTTTTCAGTAAGTGACAAGAGAGAGACACCCAGAAATATAAAATGACTTGCCTAAGGTCATTCGGTTAGGTAGTAAAGTTTGGATTAGAAGGAGAATGTCCAAGTCTAATACCTGAGACTCATTCACTCCTCTACTGACTCTCAAGCCCAGTGAGACTCAAGTATTCAGTGGCTTTTAAACTGGTGTTTCCTTTCTGCAAATGCCACAGCTTTCCCTGCCTGTCCCATATCCAGCCATGTCCCTGCTTTTCACAGAAGACTGATGATTCGCATAGCTTCAAACCAGTCCTGAGAGCTTTCCAAAGCTTTGCATCCCTATTTCAGCTGCAAAGTGGGCATCTTCTCTTGGAGGCCTCTCAAGTATGGCAAGTCAGCATTTCCTGCCTCCGCAGATGTGTTCCTTTTCTCAAATTTCCCCATCTCTGTTAAATGGCCACACCAGGAGCCCAAGCCAGAAACTGGAGACTTCTTACTCCTCCTCCACCCACACAGGCATCTACCCCATTGCCAGGTCACATTTCATTTACCCCAAAGTCTCTGCAAGCTCTCTACTCCTCTCCATCCCAGTTGTCGATGCTTTAGCTCAGTCCCTCATCAGTTCTGCCCAGACTGTTGGTTTTCCTTCCTCTGTCCCTGCCTGCTCTAACCCGTCCTCCACGCTGCTGTCAGGGCCAGCATCAAATGGCCAATCTGAAGTTCCTCAGTGGCTGTGAGAGCTGAACTATAAAAGACATATTAATGGACAAGACGCTGGAATTATGGGAGTAAATATGGCAAGGGTAGTTGCATTACTAAAAATACACAAAGATTGTCTCAGACTTCTAGGCCACTCAAGGATATTAAATACTCAAAGAAGAGTTTAGGTAAATAAACGCAGTTTGTAAGTGGGGGAAAATATGTATTTGGGAACTTTGAACTACTTGCTCAATTTTTCTGTAAATGGAAAACTGCTCTAAAAAAATCTATTAATTAAAAAAAACAAAAAGGATTGAGAATGGACTCTTGTCATTACAAGTAGTTATAAAAATAATATAAATAAAATTAAGCATAATTACTTTTAGATATTACAGCTGGTCGGAATCCATGTTTAGGGTTAAGAGGACTGAAAGAAAGCCTATTTATTTTCTCAATCATATTAAAATCTAACTTGCTGATATGCTGCCTTGCTCTAAATTGCAAGTTTCACAAGCACTAAAAATTGGCTGACCTACTTCACCATAGTAATTGAAAGGGATTATTACTGACAATTAGCAAGCAAGCAATAGTAATAGATAATTTACTTTCCAAATATTTTGCAAGCAAGCACGTTTTTTTTTTAAAAAGGAAACACATTAGACAGTTGTTTCTTGGCAAATTATAATGCATCTTTTTATTTCTTGACAAGTAATTCATACTGCAATACTTTTTTACAGCCTGTAATTCTAATGTGGCTGTTACATTTGTTATGTCTACAGACACTTTGTTAGGATAAGTATTCAGTACAACGCATGGGGACTTAGTCACACAGCCCTCATTACAGTCTTACAGCTGGTAGTCCCATGATCACGGTCTGGGCAAAGCTGAGGCAAGAGGCCTTTTCTAGCTAGATTTTGTCCTTGGAGGAAAAATGGGGTCATTTTCAATGTAAATTTTAAAACTCTTCCACCCTCAGATTTTCTATTATAGCCTTTCCAAGATGTTTTCTTTTCTAACCTTAGTGAAAAACACATAAAGCTATGGCATATTTTTCTCTTCCCACACAATGGAACAGAAATCACTATATCTTTAGCAGAGGCTAAGTAAGGTGAGGGGTGGAAGGCTCTAATGATTCAGAATGTATTATTGGACAATATCTTGACTTATTTTTAGGAAAATTAGATTTTGAGTTTAAATTAATCCATGCTCATTGGATTATATTTCTGGTCAATATGCCATTGTTTAGCACTCAATTATTCTCTAAATATTAATATAACCTTGTCATAACAGTTTCTATGGCTTCTTTTGTATCACTGTAAGGTTAAGGTTTTTTTTTTCTTTTTTTCTCACAGTACTTGGAAGTCCAAGATGATATAAAGTTAAGTTTAATGCAAAATACGTATGAGGTACTGCAGAAATACTTGAATGAATTTAGTCCTCTTTGTATTTTTCTGCAAAGGGGCTGTATTAACGGGTTTCTCAATGTCAGTGAATCATTTTCTTTCCTTATCCTCAGAAAATACATTGTTTTTTGTATAGACAATATACAGGGAATTTAAGTACAACGTTTGCAAATGAAAATGCTGGAAAAAGTATGCCATTCTTTATTCTAATGAAAAAGCCTGGACTATTCTAAGGTTACTGACCTGTGTTAACATGGTGTTTTTTTTCTTTCTTGGAATAGTACACAAAAACTGTTGTGGCCGGGCGCGGTGACTCACGCCTGTAATCCTAGCACTCTGGGAGGCCAAGGCGGGTGGATTGTTCAAGGTCAGGAGTTCGAGATCAGTCTGAGTAAGAGCAAGACCCTGTCTCTACTAAAAATAGAAAGAAATTATCTGGACAACTAAAAATATATATATGGAAAAAATTAGCCGGGCATGGTGGCGCATGCCAGTAGTCCCAGCTACTTGGGAGGCTGAGGCAGGAGGATCGCTTGAGCCCAGGAGTTTGAGGTTGCTGTGAACTAGGCTGATGTCACGGCACTCTAGCCAGGGCAACAGAGCCAGACTCTGTCTCAAAAAAAAAAAAAAAAACTGTTGTTGTATGAATGAATAAATAAATGGATGAGTGAGTGAATGAATGAATGTCCTTGTCTCCACATTCTCCTTCCAGTATCCAAGGCATTCTTTAGAGTTCACCCTTACTCCTATGACTTACATAAAAACTACCACACACTTGTAATTCTATTTTGTGCATCTTCCCACCCACCAGCAATCCAGCCTTCTGTTTAGTGAGTGTTTAGTAAACATCTAGTGAATTAATAACCCAGCTGACAGTAATATACTTGCCCTCTTGGTAGAATTGGACATTACTGACACCATGTCCTTCTTAAAATAAACTGTAGTCTTAGCTGATTTTCCTTCTACCCTCTAGCTATTCCTTTTCAGACTTCTTTAGAAATTTGTTCTGGGCCCTCCTCTCTTACTATATCCAGTTAACATCATCCATCACTTTAGTTTTAAATACTATCTAGCATAACATCCTACAGGTCCATCTATGTGTACTAAGTGAAATAAGCCAGACACAGAAAGAAAAATATTGCATGATATTGTGGAATCTAAAAGCCAGAAGAGGTCAAATACTTGGAGACAGAGAATAAAACAGTAGTTCAGTAGTTAACGGGGTGTTGGTGGGAGAAATGGGAAGATGTAGGTCAAAGGATTCAAAGTAGCAAATATGTAGGATGAACAAGTCAAAAGATCTAACGTACAACATGAGGACTACAGTTGGATAATAGTGTATCGTATTCAGGATTTTTGCTAAATGAATAGATTATAGATGCTCTTGTCACAGGGGTAGGGGATCGGGAATGAGTAACTGTAAGATTGAGATGATGAATATGTTAATTTGTTCTACTATGGCAATCATTTTACTGTATATATGTATCTTACAACATCATGTTGTGTATCTGAAATATATACAATAAAATTTATTTTTTAAAAAATAGTAAATACAATCTAAATGTTGAAAACCCTCCAAACTATATTTCTTTCCCAGATCAACATTCAACCTTCTGAATTATGGACTTCATTCATTTAAAAAAAAAAGTACATATATATATATATATATATATATATGTGTGTGTGTGTGTGTGTGTATATATAAAATTATATGTATCTTCTCTATTCTAAGTGTCACAACAAAATACCATAGACTGAATGACTTAAACAATAGGAATTTATTTTTCACAGTTCTGGAGGCTGAGAAGTCCAAGATCAAGATGCTAGACAATTCAGTTCCTCCGAGACGGCTCTATTCCACTCCAACCTGGGCAACAGAGTGAGACCCCATCTCTTAAAAAAAAAATCTATTAACTGATGAATGGGTAAATAAAATGTGGTATATGAATACAACAAATTAATGTTTGACAATAAAAATACTTGAAATACTGATACATGCTACTACATGGATAAACCTTGAACACCTTATGCTACATGAAAGCAGCTGGTCAAAAGAGACCACATATTATGTGATTTCATTTATATGAAATGTCTAGAACAGGCAAATCTATGGAACCAAGAAGTAGAACAGTGGTTGCCTAGGACTGGGGGTAGAATTCGGGAGGGGAAATGGGGAATGACTGCTAATGAATATAGGGATTCTTTTGGGGGAAAAATGTTCTCAAATTAGATAGCAGTGATGATTGTAAAACTGTGTAACTATACCAAAAACCGTTAAATTTTATAGTTTCAATGTGTGCTTTGTGAATAATATCTCAATAAAGTTGTTAAAATTGTTAGGTGATAGAGATGTTCTATGTCTTGTGAGTTACATGTTTGAACCCATATGTCAAAATCGTACAGTCGAGATTTGTGCATTTCAGGATATATAAAATTTTTACTAAAAATAGATGTAAAACAATAA
>CAUYSK010071544.1:0-24406 GCA_963575035.1 Avahi laniger | reverse complement strand
TATTGGGCAGGGGGGAGGGGGGAGGAGGGAGGAGGGGACGGGTATGTGTGTACACAGAGAGTGCAATGTGCACCACGCAATGGGATGGACATATTTGAAACCTGGACTGAGGGGGGGAGGAGGGGCAAGGGCAACACACGTAACCTAAACATCTATACCCTCATATTATGCTGAAATAAAAAAAAAAAATCCCTCTAGGGCAGGGGACACCCCTGCTGACAGCCCCGCCTCCAGCTCATCCCGTACTGCTCTTCTCTTGCCTCTCTGTATTCTAGGCACGATGACCTTCTCTTAGTCCTTCTGTTTCATTCTGCCTCGGGGTCTTTGTACGTACAGCATCCTCTGTCTGGAACACACTTTCCTTACCTTTTCTCTGCAGTAAACTCCACTCAGTTTAAATATCACTTCCTTGCGAAAGCCTTTTCTGTTTTCACACTTCCCACCTTGCACCATTATCTGGTCTCAGCCTCCTGTATTTTTCTATTAACAGCATTTGTCAAAATTGTAATTAAATAATCAGTCTATAATTAGTTGCATAATGACTACCTTTCCCGCTATACCGTTGGCTCTAAAGGAGCAGAGATTGCGTCAGCCTTCCTCACCTTTGTATTAAATATCTCCAGTGTTGAACATGTTGCCTGGGGTATAATAAGTCCTCAAAAGGTGTAGTGGATGAATGAACATCATTTTTGACAGGTGGTTCTTTCTGAGATTTTAAACTTGACATTTCCAGTATAAACTTACCAATTACTAAGTACATTTGGTTCTGAGAATCACATTATAACCCATATATAAACCCAGGTACCACATGGTCTAGTCTTGGAGCAGTGTCATATGCAATGAAGCACAGTTCAACACCCAAAAGAAAGTTTTCCTCCACATCTAGCTCATTTTGTCTCTCTACCATGACCCTCCTACTCCCAGCATTTGGTAGATTGACTTAACTCTCTTGCTGCTGGGATCACAATGACAGTCCCTAACTGCCAGGAACTTGTAGGCAGATTAGTTAGGAGGCTCTTGCTGTGGTCCAGAAGAGGATTATGGAAACTTGGAAACCAGTGTGGCAGACACATTTAAGATATTTTTTAGGAGTTAACATTGATAAGGGGAGTCCCTGACATGGGAGCTGATACCCCACAGCAGTCTTAATCCAGATGGATCAGTGCAATTGCTCGTGGTGATTTCATCATGCTATTTTCTAGGGATTAATTTTTAAATGATCATGGGGCTCAATCTTGTTCTATTCTGAGATAGGAGAAGAAGTCCGATGAGGGCTTTTGGAGACAAAAAAAATCCTTCTTAAAGAGAGATACACAGAGAGAAACGATATCGCTCCTTTGCTGGCTGTGAACAAGGAACGTGCTCTCGGACTATGTGCAACTCTGACTACATTGCTACAAGGCTGGAGGGGGACAGCCACAGAAAGAACAGCACAGCACAGATACAGAAAGAACCTGACCCTCTGCCTACATCGAGTTGCTGACTGTAGTTGGCTCTGGAGTCCTCCATACCCTGAATGCTGGATATGTGAGATAATGAATTTTTTGTGGTATTTGAAGCCATCTGGCTGGATTTTCTATTACTTGCAGCATAAATCTTCCTGACCGATGTAAGGGGACAGTGCTAGCTCAGTGGGCAAGCCAGAGGCTCTCCAGCAACAGGGACCATGGGCAGGCAGCATCACGTCTCTTTCTTTCTTTTTTTTTTTGAGACAGAGTCTCACTCTGTTGCTCTGGCTAGAGAGTGAGTGCCGTGGCGTCAGCCTAGCTCACAGCAACCTCAGACTCCTGGGCTCAAGCGATCCTTCTGCCTCAGCCTTCCAAGTAGCTGGGATTACAGACATGCACCACCATGCCTGGCTAATTTTTTCTGTATATTTTTAGTTGTCCAGATAATTTCTTTCTATTTTTAGTAGAGACGGGGTCTCGCTCTTGCTCAGGCTGGTCTCAAACTCCTGAGCTCAAACAATCCGCCCGCCTTGGCCTCCCAGAGAGCTAGGATTACAGGCATGAACCACCGCGCCCGGCCATCACATCTCTTTCTTACCTTGCAGGGCACTGGGACTCTCAGTTTCCCTTCTGACCTGCTCAGGATGGAGCTGAGACAGCAGGTGGGGGGCTCGGTTGGGAATGAGCAGAAAATGACCCAGACCAGACATTAAATAGTGAATCCTTCTTTTGGAATTTTAATCTGCATTAAAATGGGAAGGTAATTACCTGCTGATCTTTAAAAAAATCAACTTAAATTCTACTCTTGCTCTTCCTACATAATATATCTTGAGGAATATTTTTCCTCCAAAGAAATATTGTATTGCAGTAACCGTAACAGAATCAACATGCAGGAAAGGGAAAAAAAATAATCTTTTATTACCCCCACAGCCAATGCAATCAAATTGCTTTCTTTGCCCCTGCTTCCTTGAAATTCTTGTCCATATTCATGCAAAAATGTACAGAATGGTAATCATATCCCAGGCAGCATTAATATTTTTTATTGAGGTATGATATCCATGCTGTGCAGTGCCCAAATCTATACAGCTCGGTGATTTTTTACATGTTCACTCTTGTAACTGCCCTCTAGTTCAAGATATAAAACGTTTGCCTGGGTATCATTTTGTAGTTTGCTTTTTAAATTTAATATCATATCAGAAGCATGTTACCCTGCTGTGTTTTCTAAGACTTTTTTCAGTGTGCTTCATGGTCTTCATACTGCTCACTATTAAAGGGTTTGAAAATTCAGTCAAATGGCCGCAGCATAGATATTTGAGCCAACCCACATCATCAGACAGTAAGGTAGGTTAAAATTCCTCCAACTCATAAATAATGCTTCAGGGTACAGTACAGTACCTGTGCAGCAGAGGTCAGAACTTGGCAGCCTGGAGGCTGGATGCTGCCCACACAACCATTTTGCTAGGCTTGCATGCTGTCGGCACACACGGTGCTTTAAAAAACGTTTGAGTTTTTTGCAATTTTAATTTACCTTATTTATTTATTTTAAATTTGAGAGAGCTTCCATGGAAATCTGGATTTCTTGCTACCTTGAGAAAGCAGAAGATCTAGTCACACAGCGCCCATGCCAGCCCTGACAGCCATGTGGAGCTGAGTGGGGGCTGACCTCCATGGAAGGGGCACATGTTCCCAAGTTTCCCACAGTCCCTGTGACTCCCAGTTTTCTTTGATCAGAACTATTCATGAATTCACAGCATCTGCTGTAGGGGGGGCCAGTAGGCATGTGAGTTTGCCATTCCTGGCGTATAGCTTCTTTTTCCCTGATGCCTATAAAAATGTCATTTATGCAGGAGATTGCTGATAAACCCAAAGATATAATAAATACAAGCGCATTCAGAAGAGCAAAGTGAGAAAGAGCAAGACTATTAAGTCTAATGGACCCAAGTGGCAATCACGGCTCATGACTGTAGCCTCGTCACATCTTCTGTGAGCCTCGATTTTCTCAGGCTGCAAGTGAGAACCATGACGCCCACTTCATGGAGTGATTGTGAAGAGTTAACAGAATTTGGCATATGATAGGCAATCAATAAATGATGGCTACATAAAAAAAATCCATTGAAAATTGTTCTTTATGGTCAAGTTATCCAATTATAGTTCTTGGCTGGCAACATTTATTTTCATAAAAATAAGATTTAACTCCCTCTGAATTTGCTGTTCATTCAAAAGATCTCCAGAGATACCTTTAAAGTTTTAATAATGGCAACAATAATAATCATAAGTGGATAGGATTTAATAATGTTGTGTCTGAGTGTCTAAAGAGTGACCTTAATATTATGATTTAATTGAGACTGTAAATTAAAATGTGTTGTGCTGCTCAACCACGCCAAGGAGGTTAAGATGGGAGAGTTTGTTTTTAACATTGTTGTTTGAACTGATGTTTGGCTCTTTCAGTTGTTGTTAACAGATGCAGAGATTCTTTGGGGAGCATCTCTAATATTATATAGAGGCTTGCACACAGAATTTTGAGGACAGAAGGTATTGACCTAGAAGATGCTTTGTCTTACTACATGGTCTCACCACCTACCTACTGGAAACCTACAGGAAATCCTCTTCCACCTCTAATCCATCAGTAAGTCTATAATAATTTTGTACATGAGCCCATAATTCTTCTTTCTAAATGTCACTCAATTCGATTTATTTCTCTCGGTCTAGACTGACACCACCCTCGTCCGAGACACAATGTATTCTCCACACAGCATCCAGGGTGATCTTTAAAAAACTCAACTGATACCACATCACCTTGCTTCTTAAAATTCTTCCATGACTCTCATTTCCCCTCAGATAAAATCCAAACTCCTTATCATAGTACATGAGGCTCCGCATGTTCTGTCTCTATCTTCACGTCACACAGACCCCCCAGCCCCTTGCTCATTATCCTCCAGCAACACTGATCAGCCTTCTTGCCAAATTCTTTCCCAACCTAGAGGCTTCACACATGCCTGGCCTCTGCCTGAATCCCTGACCTGACCCCACAGCCCCTTTGTAAGTTTGGCTTCTTCAGGTCTCAGGTTAAACGTCACATTTCCACCCTATCTAAGGAGGCCCTCTCTTCTTTCTTGCCTCATCCTATACCTTCATACCCCTCACACACTCTGTAGTGATTTTGTGTGTTTCTCTGTTGGTAGTCTGTCTCCCTACTTTATTAATAACTATGTTTTATAAGAATGGGACCACACCTCTCTCATTTACTAGTTATGTCTCCAGTGGCTAGCACATTGCTGGGCATATAGTAGGCATCAATATGTATTTATTGGATGAAAGAATGAATGGATGGATGTAACTTCTGTAGGAGAATTCAGGGTAGTCTAGGGAATTTTTTCTTAGAATGTGACAGCCAGAAAGAGCTTTTAACCTAACCAGCTATACCGGCATATCGAATGTGTTTGCTATTGCTCACAGCAGGATGTGTTTCAAAGGGTCTACAAAAATTGAGAACCAAAGACCAAGATATTGTCCGCTTGTCTCTGGCATTGTCCAGGGGAGGGCCTGGGTTCCAGACCAATTAGCATTTACATTTTTTCTCTGGAAATTAATGGCTTAGCATTTGATTTGCTAAACTCAGTGTTTTGTGAGTTTGGCTAGCATGGATTAGAGCTCTTGAAACCTGATCAGTTCTGAGAAAGCTGACAAATCTAATTAGCTGAGGGTCTGATGTACCCTGGTCTCAGCCTGAGGGTCTGACTCAGCTCTCACTGTCCTCTCGCTCATGATAAAGCTCTAGTCTTGTCTAGTCTCCCACCAGTTGCTGACCTTGGCTCTTCCTCCCCTCAGCTTAACTTCTATCTCCTTCCTCCCTATTGCATGCCCTGGTAGATTAAGCTCAATCCATAGGTTTCAAGCTTAAGAACCAGTAAGCCAGGACACATCTTCATATCAATAAACTGAAATTAACTTATTTTTATGTTTGGCACCATTGTGGGCTGGTTGGCAGCCCCTACTGGTAAAGTGTGATATTACAACCCAGCTCTATTAGGTGTTAGAAATGTCCAGGAAATAAAACAGGAAGAAAGCACAATTCTGGGACTTGTGAAGTGGGACTTAGGACTGCTCAGATGTGGAAGAATACTGAGATCTAGAAGAGAAGAAGAAGATTGATACAATGAGAAATCTGCAAAAGAAAAGTAAACTTCTAAATGGGGGAGTTTTCCTCTTAGGGTCAGGGCCAGCTAGTTGCCTTCCATTATTCTGGGAAAATATGGAGAAAGTTACTCTTTCTGGTCTCCATTTTAAATTTGGTATGGATTTTGTCATTATTTTAAGGCCACAGGGACCTTCTACTGGGAGCTTTTGCGGAGATCTGACAACTTGTGGCTCATGAGAATGAGAGTGCTCAGAATCCTAGATCACAGCAGTCTGTGTGACTCTGATTATTGCTGGCCACTTCCTACTCCAGGCCTTCCCTGTAAGTGTAATCTTAGGTAAAGTTATGACACTGAACATGTTTATTATCTATGAATTCATTCTATCTTGCCTGCACCGTTACAACTTTTAGAACTTCCACCAATTCCCCTACAATGCTCATATTTATAAAAGGAACAAAATAGAAATAGTGGTTGTAACAATAACAATGATGTTGTCAGTCAGGACATACCCAGGAAAAAAGAAATCACAAAGACCTGAGTTTAAAACCCATCTCTCCCTCTTATTACTCGAGTCTCCGTCCTGGGTTTGATTTTTCTCTTAACAATAAAATCACAAGGTCATTGTTAGGATTCAGTAAATGTATTGAATGCCTTTTGCACTCAACAAACATTTCTTTTTCCCCTTCTTAAGCATATTTACATGTTTTAAAGTCATCTGGAAAGGCAAGGATTAAAACCAAGAAATGAAGCTTTAATGGTGTAATTTCAGCCAGTGGGTGGCAAAGATATTTTTGGATTTCAGCTCCTCCATGTGTTCCTGACATTATCATGTGGAGGTGACGTCCAACTCTGCCTACATATAATGGCATCTGGGTTTTGCCACTATGATTTCAGTATGATGAGCATTCTTGGTCCTCGGCCTAGACTGGTAATTGATCCTGTTCAAAGACTTGATGGGAAAGAGATTCTTTGATTAACTTCTGTTCAATTCTATTAAGTATTTCTTGAATCTCTCCCTTCCTCCCCAGCCCAGTCAGCACTGTCATGGTTCAGGAACTCATCATCTCCTGCCCGCATCACTGCATCAGCCTACTGGCGGATCTCTCTGCTGCTGGGCTCTTTCTCTTCTCTCCACCCTTCACACAGCAGGCAGAGTGATCTTTCAGAAACATGCATATGATCCTGTTGACCCTTTGCTTAAAAGCCTTCAGTGGCAATGTGTTTCCTAAGCACAACGGTGTCAGCCTCTGGTGCCATGACACACTTGTTTGTCACATCAATTCTAAGGCAGGTTCATCCTTTCATCCGTCCATTCAACAGATATTTATTGAGCATCTACTCTGTGTCAGTTGTTGTTGTAGGTGTTTGGAGTACATCAGGAAATGAAACAGAAAGAAATCTCTGCATGTCGTGAACTTATTACTAACAAGAGTTAAAGTCCTAAAGATTGTGAATAATTTATTTGACCGTTATGGTGGATGTATTTTATTTCTACAAAAAAATTACCTTAAATCTCTTGCATGGTGAGGTGCTTCTTGATGGGGAATGGGTGGGGGGATTTATAGCTAGTAGTAGGGGAATTGTGTGTAAATCTCTGTATGCCTTCGGCATTGTGCATATGAACAATATCGTCATTTGTCTGAAGAAAAAAATGTTAAATATTGCCACCTGTCTACAAAATGTGGTACAAACTCTTTAGCTTTCATTGCTTGGCATCCGCTTACCCCGTCGGCCTCATTCTCTGCCACTCCCTGCCTTGCACTGTATACTCGCTGGTCCTTACCCCTCAAAGGTACTTCATATTGGTTTAACTTCCCATCAGGAGAAGGGCTTGGGTAAGAGATAACTGAAATACATAAATCATTTTCTTCCAAGACCAGCTGTCCTATCCTTGTGGGAGAAGGGCCTGAGTCCATATTGTAAACTGAAAATAAGAAGCAAAAGAGGAATTTGATGGGACCCATCATATGTAAGAGGCTGTATCTATAGTATTTTAGAAAAATATATTTCTTGGCATTTGATGAAAATAGACCCAGTCATATGATAAATATGAAAATTATAATGGTATTGGTGTGTTGGTATTAGATTGCAATTGTATGACAGACACATTGGAGGACGGAATCGTTTTGAAGGATAAGAAAGAAGTAAAAATTTATATAGGAATTAGTCTGTTTTTGTCCCTGTACGAGAGGGAAGTGGACAAAAATGAACTGGAGGAAAAGACCTTTACTGTCTGTAAGACACAGGAAAACCCTGAAGAGATGACAGAGGAACCCAGGTCCAATGGATTCCTGCAAACAATCAGAATTGCTCCTACGTCACAAAGTGAACGTCCAGCCGACTTCTCGTTTACAGCCTTCACTCTGAGCCATGTGCCCAAGTCATCGTGTGTTCAGAATAGAAATGGACTCTCAATTCTTTCAACTTCTGATGTTGAAATTTGCCTTCTAGTTGTGATATCAGAAGAATGTTGACACGACAGCTCAACAAGTGTGGCAGCTTGAAGAGGGAGAAAGTAAGGTATCATAGAAGCTGCTCTTGCCTAGGTTTTTATAGAAAAGTGTGAGAGGGAAAACTAAGTTAGCACAGGTATGGCTTGTTGAAAAAGATCTGGCCTGGAGTCAACAGATTATGTTTGGATGGAGCTTTCCCTACGTTGTTTTTCCCCAAGACATTAAATATGGTTGGTTGTTCATTAGAGCGTGATCCTCTCAGAGGTGCGGGAGAACTGAGCAACATCACAGACACCCCTAGGATGTATTTAAGTGTCTTGAAGCAGGAAGCAGAAGCAGGGCCTCAAAGCCATGAGTCGCTCAGGAGGGTATAAGGATGAAGATCATAGCAAGTAGGCCAAGGAGTTGAGGCCTGTGATGCTTCTGGGGTAACTTTGGAGCATTATATTAACAGATTCTCAGGGACAGGACATGTGAGAGAGCTGTGCCCCTCACCCCTTTCTGGACTCCTAAGTCGGGCTCAGCAATTCTCTTTCCAAAAGAGCTGCTGCAAATTATCTTGGTCCTTACAGCCAAGGGTTGGTGCCTGGCCTCTCTCCAAGAGTGGATGAACTGCAGTGAGGGCTATTCTGGGGTGACCCTCACTTTGTAATTAACCCTCCTCATTAGCAGCTCCTCATTAGCAGCTTCCGATGGGCAGTGCACACATGTTTGTGGTTATGTAACTGCCGAGCAGGGCTGGGCAGCCGTTTGTTGACATCCTAATTGTCTGCAATCACAGGGAAATGAATTGTGGGGAGGAAAGTAATGAGAAGAGGAGCACCCTGGCAGCCGGCCACGGGCTCCCACCCTCAGCCGCAGAGCTCAGGAATCTGCCACCAAAGCAAGACACTGGAGGTGGACTTGGGCTGGAGAATTCAGGAGGCAGATGCCAAGCTGCTCAAGGAAGGCTACTGGGGCCCGGGGAGAGGGTTGGGGACAGGGAAAGGGGGCACTTGAGTGTGGGGTGGGGGGTGAGGAAGAGGGGAGATTCAAGCATTTTCCCTTCTTTGTTACCTCACATTTTCCCTCGTCTCATCCTCTCTTCTGATTCCCAACGGCCTCTAACACCACCTCAGCAGATTCATCAGTCAGGGTTCTACAGAGAAATAGAAGCAACAGGAAAAATATTTATATATTTATATAAACATATATATTTAAAAAGTGTATATATATATATATATATATATAGAGAGAGAGAGAGAGAGAGAGACAGACAGAGACAGAGAGAGAGAGAGAGAGATGGAACAAGAGATTTATTATGAAGTATTGGTGGAAAGTCCCACAATCTGCCATCCGCAAGCCAGAGGCCCAGGAAAGCTGGTGTTGTATTCGGAAGGCCTGAGACCCAGTAACACTGAAGACTTGACGTCCCAGCTCAAGCAGTCAGGCAGAGAGCAAATTCCCCTTCCTCTACCTTTGTGTGCTGTCCAGGCCCATCCACACTGGGGAGCATCATCTGCTTTACTCAGTTCACCAATTCACATGCTGATCTCTTCCAGAAACACCTTCACAGAAACATCCGGAAATAATGTTAACTAGCTATCTGGGCATCCTTTAGCCCAGCTCAGTTGACACAAAAAATTACCCTTTACAGTAGCGACCTTGAGAGCCCAGGAAGTGAAGAAAGGACAGGGAAGGAAATGCAGAGGAAGGGAGTTGATAAAAGGCATCTGTGTGAATTTAAATAATAATAATAAAAAAGATTGCAATAACTTCTATTCTCCATCCCACTTTGAGTTTGCCGTTGCTACTGCCGGTGTGGTGGGAGAGCTGCCGTGGGTGTTAGCCCCGCTGCTGTGGGTGCGGTTGCTGCTACTGCGGCAGCTGGAGTTATCTCAGTGGTGGGGGTTCCAATGACGAGTGACAACAGACATCAGAACTCTAGAGCTTTAAGTCTAGATTACCTTCTATGAATGAAATTAGAGAGAATAAAGATGTCATAGATGAGATCAGCTCTCTATAGAAATGTCCCAAGAGTTAATAAAATGGACAGTTCATAAAAGGCAGTCAGTAAAAAGCAGTTTAGTAGTACCAAGTCTATGAGGGCTCAGCCAAGCTGGAGAATCACCCACATTCGTGTGCATTTACTTGGCTGCAGCTGAAACCTAACCCTGGGTCTCTGCCTTAAGGAGATTTGCTAATAGAGGGGGCTGGTCTGCAATGAGCTTGCAGGGGGGATTCCTATGGCCAGATTTGTCAGTGAGCACCCAATACTGTCCAGAGAAGAGGTCCTGAAAATCAGGCAAAGTGTTCTTGACTCAGAGAAATGCTCCTGTCGTAGGCTTGGACGTTTCTCAGGGGATCGCTGTGGTTGGGTGAAATGTTCTTCAGGACTATGCAGCTTTGCTGTGCTGACTCATTAGTTCATTCCATAAATATTTACTAGGCACCAACTCCATGACAGGCACTTTGCTACTCACTGGGAATACAGCAATGAACAAAATGCATGTAGCCCCTGTCCTCGTTGAGCTTTTAGTTGAGCAAAAAATACAGGGTTATACAAGAAAGCCCTGAGGAGAGAGAGCATGGTGAGTCAGAGGCACTGAGCGAGGGAGAGTGGCAGGAGACGGAGCTGGTTAGGAAGGTGGATTCTAGATCGGATAGGGCCTTTATGGTACGCTAAGGGGTTTGGACCCTGTTCCAAAGGCAGTTGTGTTAATTAGAGCCTTTTTCCTTGCAAGTGAAAGCAGCTCAACTTGAATAACCTGAGGGCAAAAGGGAAATGTATTGGCCTTGAATCCAAGGAAGGGATGAACACCACACACTGAGAGACGGCCAGAGATGAGGTGGGGCTCAGGACACTAGGGCATTAGGAGCCTGGGCGTGGCGGAGGACTTTCCCTGCCTCTCCCCACATGCTGGCTGGCTTCTGCCTCGCTTCCTATACACTTTCTCCAAATAGGAGAGAAAACGGACACCTCTAGCATCTGAGTTTTACACCTTATAACCTCTCTTGGAGAGGGACTCACTGCCTTTTCTTTTGTCCCAGGTCAAACAACCTGTGAAGGAGACTTACTGACCCATTTGGGTCAAGTATCTATCCAGAACCAATCAACTGTATCTATAAGGTGGAGCAAATAAAAGAACTCAGCAGCTCCCCTAGGAGCTCTGTAAATTTTGTAGGTTAAGGTGAGAATGCTAGGGTAGATATTCCATGAATATCCGCTATAGCAGTGCCCACCAAGCAACCTCTGGACTTCTAAATCGGGTTCAGAAAGTAAGCTGATTCTGAAACATATTAAAATACCAGTGTTAGGTCACTGGGAAATGCTTTCTTTTCTTTTTTTTTTTATTTCAGCATATTATGGGGGTACAGACGTTTAGGTTACGAATGTTGCCTTTCCCCTCCTTCCTCCCAAGTCTGAGCCTCAAGCGTGTCCATCCCCTGGATGGTGCGCATCCCACTCTTTGTGTATGCATATACCTGTCCCCTCCTCCCAAGGGAAATGCTTTCATACTTGAAAATGCTTAAGAATTCTGATTTTGCAAGAGTCAGTCCCAAGAAATTGATGAATGGGGATAATATGTATTGCTCAGAGCAGTGCCTGGCACATAGTAGTACTTTCTTAGTGTTAGAGATATGATTATTGTTATGATGATGGTCATCCATTTCCTGGGGTATGTGGGCATAATTCAGTTCTGGACGCACATAGCTAGCAGCCAGAGTTATGGTGACCCCACCAAGGCGGGGACAGCCTGAGTCACCAGCCAGTCCCCTCCACATCTCCAACTCTTCTCTCTACAGCTCTACCTCCAGTGATAGCAATTGTGACGGATACCAAGGATTTCACACCAGGAAGTAATGGCAAGTATCCATTCACTGCAAACACATGGTACCTACTCAATAAATAGTTGATAAAGATAAAAGTGAGAAACTGAAACTGACTAGGGAATTCTTCCCGTTGTTTGTATGCCTCCATTTGAGTAAGCTCAGGTTTTCCAACAAACTTTTTGTTATCAGCAGAATCTCAGTGGATCCTAATAACAACCCTGACAGGCAAAGCTCCAAACAACATTAATTAAGTCTCTTAACACCCTTGTAAATCAGTGAGCCATATGGCAATTATTAAAAAAAGGATGATTTTAAGGAGCAAGAAATTTTAAAATGATTGTTTACTTTGTCATAACAGAGAGATCATTTACATACATGCAAAAATGAATATTTAGAACCATAGGGAAGACAGAAATGCTTGGATAATATCTGATGATATTGAAGAGGACAGTTGATCCAGGAAATACAGGAGATAGGATTTCTTGGAATGCTGGGTCAGATTTCCCTGAGGCCAAAGGTGTATATTACTATGTACACTCTGCTTTGTATCCCCAGTTCAGATGCCTTGTCCTAGGCCAGCACTGTCTAATAGAACTTGCTGTGGCGATGGAAATATCCCATATCTACACTGTCCAATATGGAAGCCACTAATGGCTCATATTACTGAGGAAATACACTTTTAATTTATTTAATTTTAATTAACTTAAATAGCACATATGGCTAGCAGTCACCATATTGGACAGTGCAATCTTAGACCATGGTTCATCAATTTGAAAACTTATGTATTTATAATTTGAAAGGGAATGTACAAGAGATGTTAATGTATTGTTAACCAGATTGTGGTTTACATGCAGGGTGCAGGAATTGTAATAATGGTAAGATTATTGAATCATCACAGGCCTTTAATTTATTCATTCATTAATTCATTTGTTCGTTCAGAAAACATACATTGAACACCTACTGTGTGCTCTGTACTGAACAGGAGGGCTATAAATAAAGACTGGTCATTGTCCTGGTTTAGAGATGAGTGGGGGGAGGAGTGGATTAAAGGGCGGACACAGGAGTTTGTGACAAGTGTTGTCTATGTTAAGAGTAAGCGTATAAGCTGTGGGAATATAGAGCAGGGGCAACTAACTCGTCCTGGGGGTGTATGGAGTCAGGTGGGCAGGTCATGAACGCAACCAGAGAAGGTGACTCTGGAGTCAGTTCATAGAGGACCAGTAAGGATTCCCCCAGGTGATGAACATGGGGGCTCTCCCAGGCAGAGGGACCAGCACAGGCAAGGGCATGACAGCCCCAGGGAGCATGTGCCTTTGGGGAGCCTCCAGATGCACGGGCTGTGTTATACAGGGCACATGGGGACAGTGGCCAGCATGACCCCAGGGTGAGGGCGGGGCGATAGAAAGGAGCTTGATAAACAAGTTTGGATTTTACCCTGAAGAGAGTGAACCGTCATTCAGAGGGCTTTAAGCTGGTGAATAACAGGATCAGATTGGTGTTCTAGAAAGACCCTTTGGTGGCAGCGTGAAGAACAACTTAGGACGAGTGAGAATGGAGGCAGGAAGCTCCTCAAAAAGACAAACTTTTTTTTGGTGACAGACCCTGAAGTCCCACATGAAGCAGTAAGGGTGCTACTGGCCAGAGATAATTGGAACTGTTCCTTTCTAAGAAATGGAGAGATGTTGGGGGTGCAGGGTGCTGAAGGCCTGAAGTTGGTCTTGGGCAGAGGGAAGAGCCTGACATGGTACCAGCCAAGGGGACCCACTTTTGGAGAGAGAGATGTGTTTATTTGAGTGGCTTTTGCTTCTTTCCTTCCTGTCTTCCTTTTGAATGCATGAACTTCTTTCTGGACTGCCTGCACTGGGCAAATGGCCAGGCTCGAGGCTTGGTACAACCATTTAGACTTCCCAAAGGTATATGCAGACTTTGCCTCCACGTGGTGTCCTACAGTGTTCATAAAATCCAGATAGGAACAGAGGACCCTCTGATTCCAGATGTCAATACACAAAAATACCCTAATTCCTGCTCAGCGGGGACAGGGACCCTGACCCAGATGCAACCTCCTAGGTTGGGCATGGAAGAGATTTTTTCTTCTTTTCTGGGTTTTCCTTTCTCATCATGCATCTCTCATTCAGAAAGCAAAAGGTCTGAATTCCCTGAACATGCACAGCTGATGGGCCAAGGAGATGTGAACTGCAGCGAGACTGGACGGTTGGGAGATGTCAGCCTGGTAAGTGAGCTGCTTGTCATTCTGAAAGTGGTGGCCCCCAGGGACAGAACCAGGGCCAAGAAGAGACTACAAGAAGAAAGTTTGGGGGTTACTATTAGGACACGCTTCTAGCTGTCTAGCAGTAAGACGGTAGCCTTGAAAGGTAGTGAGTGCTCCCTTGCCTAAGGCGTGAAGGCAGGGGCTTGATCACCGTTTGGTGAGGATGCTGTAGCAACAAATGAGACATTAGACCGGGGCAGCAACAAATGGCATAGATTGGGGATCAGAACATTTAAGTCTGACTGCTCTGCCTCCTCATCTAAGTAAACAGAGATTACAATGTAGCGCCCAGTGGGGGAATTCCCAGTGCATGGGGAACGCACCAGAGGGGACACGGGGATCCAGACTTTGGGGCAGCTGGGAAGACCACCCACAAGTGAGGTTTCATTAGAAACCCGAGGGATGAGTAGGCTTTAGCCAGGGGAAGGAGGTTGGGATTGAAGGATGCAGACCACTCCGCTTTGTAATTCTTACAAAAAGTTATGTGGCCCCAAATGTCAGTGCTGAGGTTAAGAAACCTCGACCTAGAGTCAATTTGGAATTCCTGTCTTATGCGAGACAGCACACCTCCTGAGACTTTAAACTATTTGAGCTTTTCTGCTTCCTCATTTTATATGTGATCTAGATCTATCAAATGTTACGATTTTTGACAGGGCTAAAGACACAGTCGTATAGAAAAGAGAGCAGGGCTCTTCTTTATAACAGTAATACCGAATTCTTTGTAATCCTTTAAGTCCTGAAGGCCGGTGCGGGAGGGGTGGGGTGTGCGTGAGCGATGCAGTGAACTGTATCCGTGACCAACAAACCGCAGAAACCCGTCTTCTCCCACCACCTGGCACCTTCCGGGGATGGTGCTATCTAGTCAGGAGTCATGACAAATCTTCTGCTCATTGTCCCCTGTGTTAACTCTGGCCCCTCCAGGCTGTTAGGACTCTCTGAAAGGCACAGGCTGAGCCTGTGCTATCTGTGGGGGAAGAAGGTGGAGAATGAGAAACAGATTTCTAGGAGACATGAAAGACCTCTGGGCTTTTTGGGGAAAAAGTGGAATCTTGACCTGGTTTCCATGGCCAAATTCCAAAAATATGCTTACAAGTTTGGACCCTCCCTGGGATAATATACCCATAAATGTTCAGTTAAATGTTAAGAGAACCGAAGCTCAGTTTTATGATTAACTAAGCCTAACTTTATTCGTCATAATCTTTTATATTGCAGATTTTATGGTCACATCTAACACCCTCTTCACTGTGGCAATTTGAAAATTTATCTTGCTACAACATGCTGGAGAGATAACATGATACAAAAAAAAAAAAAAGAACATGGAATTTAGAGACATTATGAATCCCGATGCCCACTTAATTAGCTGTGTGACCTAGGCCACTTACATAACATCTCTGAGTGTATTTCCTCATTTGAAATTTAGGGCAACATCTATCTCATAGAAAGTGCCGGTGCAATGCCTAACACATGATAGTACTCGATAGATGTTTATTTTCCTTTTTAAGTTTCACTGTGTATATTTAAGGAGTACAACATGATGTTTTGATACACATATAGTGAAATAGTTACTATAGTCAAGCAAAGTAACCTATCCATCATCCCACAACGTTACCCAATTTTTGTGTGTGTGTTGTAAGAGTGCCTAAAATCTAATCTTTAAAATAAATCCCCAATACAATGCAATATTAGCAACTATAGTCCTCATGTCGTACATCAGATTTCAAGATTTGTTTGTCCTCCGTAACTGCTACTCTGTATCCTTTGACCTTCATCTCCCCACTTTCTTTCCATTCCCCACTGTTATTTCCCTTTTTGTAATGCATAGCTCTTGCTTCCCTTTCTATGTCTTAGGCCACCTGAAAATTTGCTACGTTTGATGAATATAAATTATATTTAAAATGAGGAAGAAAAAACCCTGAGTCACATAGCTTATGGAATCAGGAGGTGTGCTATATCTCATAAGACAGGAATTCTAAATTGACGCCAGATAGAATATACTGTTTGTCAGTTTTCAACATCTATTTCCTTTTAAAGATGTGTGTAAAAATACAGGGAGGGCAGACATATTTAAACAATCACATTCCTGACCGACCCTGAAAAATTTCAGTTGTGCAAACTTTTCCTTTTGAATCATTTTGATTAAAAAATTATGGTCTAGATTGATTTTTTTTCCATAAACAATTCAGAGCTACCTCAATAAAATGTCATGGGGTCTTTGAAGTGGAAGAAATCTTAATGAACATCTGTCATAAATATGTATGATAGTGCCGTGGGCCATGGGATGTTAGTTGTCCCCATAAACTCGTCTGATAAGGACATTCAGCAAGGAGTAGAAGTGGTTTGCTTAAGACGTGGTTTGTGTCAGGGACATTGTATTGGTCTGCTCAAGGCTCCCTCCTCATATGGCACTTGGGGGTCACCTAGCTCACTCTTGACCTATTGACAGCAGCAAGGTGTGCAGAGAATTTGGCTTCTCTGACCCCTGACCTTCCCGCTGTGCCCTCCTGTTGTGGCCTGGATTTACCTGGATTCACCTGCCCTAGTGCAGCTAGTGATAGATTGAGTTGGCCATATCTACCAAGCAGCCATTTCTCTCTCTTTAACTACTGGAAAAGGTCTGACAGAGACAAAAATCAAAGCAAAGGAATGTCCTGGTGGGGCTCACACGTGGCGGGGGCTGGGGTGGGCTGGCAACGTAGCAAAAGAAGGACCGTGGTTCAAAACCATGGATGGCCTCTTGAA
The DNA here is from genome assembly GCA_963575035.1 of Avahi laniger. Classification (NCBI taxonomy): domain Eukaryota; kingdom Metazoa; phylum Chordata; class Mammalia; order Primates; family Indriidae; genus Avahi; species Avahi laniger. The sequence goes on along the minus strand of CAUYSK010071544.1, from coordinate 7,545 downwards.
ACAGGCTCAGCTGGAAGGTAATTGAAGGTCTGTAAGGCAGCCGCTGAGACTTGTCACTCACAGCACTGTGGTTACCTTGACAAAGCATGGCTGATTGGAAATTAAAATGCATGGAATTGTGTGGGGAGTGTTTTCAAGAAGAAACAGAATCAACTTAGTGGCACCATTGAGGCTCTTACAGCTGAATACCAGATGCAAGGATTTTTCAAGGAAACCACAAGCCTCTCTTCTTTCCTGAAGCAGAGATTTAGTGCTTAGTTGGTTAGAATAAAGCTATTTCAGTAGACACTACCAAAGCCTGAGCAAGGAGGTGTCAGAGAGCTGTGTCATAATTGATGCAGACCCAGCACTGGGGCCAGTTTGGACAAGCAGCCGATTGATTCCCTCTGGATCTGTTTGCCTGACCCGTGGTAGGGTAGGAGTGGGCTCTTCAAGTCATCTTGCTGTCCCCAGTCAAGCATCTGCTGTGCTGGGGTGTCCAGGGGAGACCGTGTGTCTAGTGAGGTACAATTTTTTTTCTAAACCTGCTGTGTTGGGCCAGATAGTGATTCCCAACCATGCAGGCAGACACGAGGCCTGAAATTCTTGCTCCCTGGACCCCTCATCTTCTGGGCAGGGGACTCAGCCTCATTTTTCCTAAGCTTAGATTTCTGCCATTTAAAAAATCATATGTATAGAAATATAGTTTTCATCTAATGTGTAGCTAATCAGTATGCATTATGTATGTACAACGTTGTTAATATATCTGCCAGGGTTTGAATGTCCTCTTCACAACTCGTGTTGAAATTTAATTGCCATTGTGATGGTATTAAGAGGTGGGACCTTTAAACGATGATTAAGTCATGAGGGCTCTACCCTCATAAATGGATTAATGCCGTCATTGTGGGAGTGCATTAGTTATCTTGGGAGTGTGCTCCTGATAGAGAGATGAGTTTGGCCCATTTTCCTCCCTGTCTCATGTGTGCATTTCCTTGCCACGTGATGCCCTTCTACCATGTTGTGATGCAGCAAGCAAGCCCTCACCAGATAGCCGGCCAGATGCCATTGCCATGCTTTTGAACTTCCCAGCCTCTAGAACCATGAGTCAAATAAATTTCCTTTCCTTGTAAATTGTCCAGTCTGTGGTATTCTGTTATAGCAGCAGAAAATGGATGAAGACAATATCTGACTTCCTCCATTAACATTTTTATGTATGTACATATGTGTATGTATATGTATACACATTTGTATACATACGCACATGTATAATAGATAGGATAATGGCCCCCAAAGATGTTCACATCCTAATCCCTGGAACCTGTGAATATGTCACCCTACATGACAGAGGAAACTTTGTACATATGATTAAGCTAAAGATCTTGAGATAGGAAGATTATCCTGGAGTATCTGGGTGGCCCAGTGGAATCACAAGGCCCTTACAAGAGGGAAATGGGAGGAGCCAGAGTCAGAAAAAGGAGATACAGTGACTGAACCAGAGGCTGGGAGCTGTGCTTTGAAGATGGAGGAAGGGACCAGGAGCCAAGGAATGCAGGTGGCCTCTGGAAGCTGGAAAGGGCAAGGGAGCAGCAGCTCCCTAAAAGCCTCTAAAAGGTGCACAGCCTTGCCAACAACTTGACTTTAGACTTCTTTTGACCTCCATACCTGTAGAAAACAAATTTTTATTGTTTTAAGCACTAAATTTGTGGCAATTTGTTACAGCAGCTATAAGAAACTATTAATACTACACACATATGCACACACATATATTCTAAGTTATACAATTCAAAGATTATAAAGCTTATCTTTGAACATATTTTACAACGTGAAATAGTAACAATAATTTGGACTTGGAGTAATGACAATGACTTAAGACTGTGGTTTCGAGAGCCAGTGCTGCCCCTTCCCAGCACTGGGACCTTGAGCAAGTCACTTAACCTCTTTGTATCTTGGTTTCTTTCTCTCTAAAATAAGGATATGACCCTATCACATAGGACTGAGGTGAGGATGAAATGAGGTGATACATCTAAAATACTTACAAGAGTGCCTGGCGTTTAGCCAGCACCGACCGTATTAGGTATGATCATCACCCCAATTTTTTAGACAAGAAAGCGGAGGGTGACTTTCCCATGGCTGTGTGGCTTTGAAGTGATCCAGGTGGGATTGGACCAGCCCAGCTCCAGCATCCACCACACTGCCTCAGCACACAGCGGGGATGTATCCTTCCCCGGCCCTCAGTTCCCATCCACGACCATGCAATCTTACTGACTCGTACTTAACCCTTCCAGACACACATGCGCATGTGTGTATGCGAATAATGGATAACTTTAAATATATGATGCATTTATTTTAAAATAAAATAGCATCATCTAACATATGTGGTTTCGTAACTTAATCATTTAATATATCATAAACATCTTTTTGTTAAGTTTATTTTAATTATTGAATGATACATAGATACGTTGTTTTAAAAAAGTTAGGCCATTGTAGGCAAAGCTAACGTGCCCTTTGATGCTACTTCTAATGCTGGTGTTCTCCCCTATGCCTTGAGATAACTACTCTTGGAATTTAGTGCATATCCATCCAGATCTTACTATAAATACCTTTGCGCACATGAGCATGCTCCTTGGTGAATGTATAGGGTTGTTAATTTTTGTGTCTATGTCCTCACATAAGTTGAATCATACTGTAAGGATTGTTCTGAAACTTGGCATTGTATTTCTGAGATCTATCTACACTATAAACATAGGTTTGGTTTAGTCCTTTTAATCGCTGAATTGCATTCTGCCGCATTATATTTTTCCATTCCATTATTGATGGCCCTTGAGGTCATTTCCAATGTCTTGCTGTTAGAATGCTCAATTAGCTTCCTTATCCAGTCTTCTTGCACACATGGGAAAGTGGTTCCCTGGGTAGGGATCTAGATGAGGAAATGCTGAGTTGTAGGGTCTGCACATTTGCAGGTTTAATAGACTCTGCCAAGGAACCTTCCAAAGTAATTGCCCTCATTTACGTCTCTTCCAGCAGTGTACGAGGGTACTGTTTTCTCTACATTAGCACCAGCACTTGATTTTATCAGTGTTTTAATTTTTGCAAATGTGATGAATGAAAATAGGAACTTTTTGTTTTAGTTTGCATTTGGGAACCTTTATCAATTAGCTAGTCGAGCAACTTTTCAAACTGCCTGTTTGAATTTCTTCTTTTGTGAACTCCTGTTCATATTCTTTCCCCAATTTTTGTTGTATTGTTTGTCTCTTTATTGCGATTTGTAGGAGCCCTTGTGGCTATCTTTCTGTCTAAATGCCTATAGGTTACTTGATTTTTTTTTAAATGTTTGCATAGTATTTAGCCATGTACATCAAACCCTGAGGCCAGATCTGGCTCTCCATCTGTTTCTATAAATAAAGTTGTTTTTTTCTTTTCTGAGACACAGCCATGTCCATTCTTTTACGTGTTGTCTTTGGCTGATTCAGTGCTGCAACAGCAGAGCTGAACAGCTACGACACAGACCATATGGCCCACAAAGCCTAAAAATATCTGCTATCTAGCTCTTTAGAGAAAAATTTTGCTGTGATATAAATAAATCCTGATTTATTTAACCATTTCTCTTTTGATGGATGAATAGATTGTTTCTCATTTTCCACTATTATAAATAATCCTATAATTAATATCATTGTACACATTCATCTACATCTTTCTCCGTAGGTGTATTTTTGTGAGCTGGATTCCTGAAAGTGGAATTGTTGGCTCAAAAGACTTCTGTGTTTGTGACACTCACTTCTTTGAACTAGGACTTTGAATTGGAGGATATTTTTAAGAAGTGGAGTTATTTACTAGGAAAGGCGGTATTCCCATTATTTAGTACCTGTACTAGGTGTCTTATACAGATTATCTTATTCAATCCTTCCAATAGTCCTGAAATTGCTGCCGATAACTGCTTTTTATAAGTTAAGTAGCTTGTCCAAGGCCACAGAACTTGTGCGTGGTACAGCCAGGATTTGAACCCATTTCTCTGACTTCAAAACCCCCACATTTTCTACTACACAGTGTTGTCCCTCACTGAAAAACTAGGTGATGCAAGCAATTGGCATAGCATAGCTTTGCAAGTAGCAATTATGCATGTTTGTTCTCCGCTAAATGAACAGGTAAAAACATTTGTAATTAATGTAGTAAGTTTCTGTAGACAGTTGGGTTAAAGTAATTTTATAGACTCTTAAAAACTGTTGGCTTTCTTAAGCAAGCTAAAGATTTCTTTTGCAATCTTATTTATGCATCTATAAATAAAGGCACAGCTGTGATGTAGTAGAAAGAATACTGGATTTAGAAATCCAAATTTGGAAAAACCATGGTTTCTGCCTTCTCCCAAGGTTGCTGTGTGACAATGGGCAAGTTTCCTACCTCCTCTGTGGCCCAGTTTGTTCACAGAGTTGTGGGAGATCAGAATTACTATAAAGTATTTGACCCGGTGCCTGCTATGTAGTAAAGGTTCAATCTGCAATGGTCCTTGTGCCCTAAGGATATTTCTAGAAAGAGGGTTCAACCTGATAAACCCTGGGTACACTTCAATGAGATTGCTTCAAGGCTCAAGCTCTGCCCTGCTCTGAAGCTCTGATGCCACACCCTTGATCTGACAGTAACTCAGAGATGCCAGATGCTATCCACTGCCAGGGACGCACCTAATGCATGTGGTACAGAAAGGAGAGGGCAGGTCGTGACCCGTACCTGGTCCATGCTCTTTTGCATGCTGAGAACCTTAATAATAACAGCTAACATTTACTGAACATGTACTATATACCACATACTGTGCCAATTACCTCATTTAATTCTTACCATATTCTGGTAGACCAGCACTCCTCCTATTCCTGGGAGGCACAAAATAGATGAGGAAATGAAGGCCCAGAGAGGTTAGAAAGAGGTATGTGCTGAGTAGGTGGAAAAGCTAGTATTTGAATCCATACTTCTCTGACACTTAAATCTCAGCATTGAGTGGTTACCGTGCTGCGCTTTATTTCTCAGTTGGGAAGCCTTCGATAGGAGGATTCCTTGCTAGAACGAGGTATGTGCTTATTTCCAGCTACAAGCTTCAGGGCGGGAGGATTTGCCCTTGAGGGCATGCAGTGCATCAGACTTGGGCTCTGGTACATGCTACATGGCCATCTCTTAATATCTGGAGGGGAGCATCACCTTTCTGGTGCCACGAATCAACACATCTGCCTTAGACTTATTGATTTTGTCTGAATTCTTGGGGAAACCTCCCAAACATCAGATGGCTGACCACTTTGCTTTTATCACCGCCTTTCTCCAGTCAACAAAGAAGTCTCTTTCACCCCAAATTGCTGCCTTGCAACCATGTCAGAACCAGATCAATTTGTCTGTGCCACTCTGTTGGGATTGCTGTCATTTTTTTGGTTTTAGCTGCCTCCCAGACCATCTTGTTCGCAATATAAACTCCAAATGGCCTGGAACTCGTCTTTTATGGCCTCTGCCAGATTAAACATTTAGAACATAATATACCCGGCTTCAAAAACAATTGTGCTGCCTTGCAGCCAAGCAGCATATTGATTTTAATTTAGGCAATTGCACATGTTTTCGGGTCTCAGGGGGGACCCCGGGGCTTTAGACCGCCAGTGGCCCACAGCCCTTCTCCTCCTCACTCTCAGCTCTCTACTTGGGACTGCAGGAGCCCAGAGATCATGGGTGAGAAGCATAAACCTCCTCCAATGCCCCATATTTTCTCCTTTGGAATTGAGAACGTCTCAGCCTCGGTTCTAAAACTGCTATGAAGTAGAGAGGCAGCAAGGTGATGTGGGAATAGCGTGGCAGAACTGGGTTCAGATCTCTGCCTTACCACGGAATGACCGCCTCACCACATGTGACCTTAGGCGGGTCACTTCACTCTCTAGATCTCAAACTTCTCACCTGCAAGTGGGGCAATGAGGACATTTAACTCACAAAGCAGATGGTAAGATTAATTAATCAAGTGCTAGTGAAAAAAGTGGGCTAGTCTGCCAAGGCGTGTAATGCTTTTTCCTTGAGTGACTAACCATGGCAGAATATTTTCATGCCCAAGAGGGGTTTGTTCTCACCCCGAGGAGGTGTCGATGTGACAACCACTGCACAGAGACAATGAGGACTGGTGCATTTTGTATGTTGGTAAAAATAGCATCTGACGGTGCATAGCTTCATCTATGAGCCAGTTCCGGGGATTCAGCCTTTAGTACCAGACCTCAGAGCAGCTTTCACTCATTCATTCAACACACATTTGCAGAGTTCTCACCCTGCCACCAACTCTCTGCTTGCTGCTGCTACATAACTGTGAGTAAGTCAGTGTTTGCCTTCAAGGAACTGAGCGCTTAGGGTGGAAGACGGACATACGTAAAAGTAATTTCAGTGCTGTGCTCTGGTGACTGTTCTTAAAGAAACGTCTGCCAAGGCTGGGGCAGAGTGTTCTAGGTCTCTTATTTTCCATTGTCTCAGGGAGGAATCACAGTAGCAGAGCAGCTAGGAACTGGAACTTAGAAACAGTGGCGTAGTTACATTGTTAGGTTGTTTTCTGACTTGTAAAAGAAGTCCAGAGGCCAGCAGTCTAGGGCTGAGAAGGCCAGCAGGAAGAAGAGAAAGGGGACAAGGGACAAAAGGTATCTACTCTCAGCTGGATCAGCCTCTTAAAGTGGCTTCCCAGCAGCCCAGACTACTCACCTCCTGTGGACACTCCCTCCACAGGGAGTGTCTGCCCCTACACAATAGAGTGGTTACTGGGGTCACTGCGACATCTAGGGTCATTGCAACATCCACCCGATAGAATCCGAGCTTTTTCTACCACCTTGAGATTTTTGACATCTCTTTGAAAATAAGTGGATGAAGAAGGTGTCAGGCTGAGCAGATAATGAGGTTTTGTGGTAGAAGGTGGGATACCAGGCACATTCGATGGAATGCTTAATGTCGACTTGTGTTCCTGGTGCGAAGAGTGAGGGCTAAAAGGACGAAGGGTGGAGATGAAATGGAACAGGTGCACTGGCTTGGAGGCTGACTTGGAAGGAAGTGGCTTCCTTGGGGCAGGCTTTGCGGGTGGAGCAAACGGCCAGCCCATGTCCTGCACTCAGAAATGCTGGGTTTCCTGTCTTTAACTGAGATGGGGAAAGCTCGAGAGAACCAGCAGGTAGTTGGTATTTTGGGGCTCTAACTTCAGCTAGGATGTCTTGACCCGAATCTATGGTAGCCGTAAAAGGAGCTTTGCTGCTTCAGCAAACTGCCTGAGAGGCCCCAAATCGCTGGAATGAGTTTCAGCTCTCAACAGTGAGCCTGGAAGTCATGTTGTCAGCCTCTTGCGTTCTTAAATTGACCTGTCAGGATGGTATGAAGCAATTGTGTCTTTCAGATCAAAATAACTTGATGTCTTAAAAAAGCTTCTAACCCTGAAATTAAGTCAGAATAACAAATAGAGTTTGATAAATGAAAATCTAACTTTTTCTTTCTTTCAGAAACAGCTGAATGCCTACCAAAAGTGAATGTCGCAGTACCTTGGAGAGGTTGAAAAATGATAGATGCTGATAATCTCTTTGTGGAGAG